>JAHQIW010006427.1:0-25940 GCA_019055375.1 Parelaphostrongylus tenuis
ATCTCGTAGTATTTGAATGCTTTCGAGTCACTGTTGGAAGTGATTAGGACGTCCTGGACTTGTGCATTTCATCAAATTGATAATAATGATGTTTGATCTATCTGTATGCGGTGGCAAAACAAAGGAATGCAAAGTCTTTTTCTAGCAGAGTCATACATCTTATCGGGAGTTTTTTTTAAGCGGAGAAGCATTCCCAATTGAATAGCGGAGATCGCATTTTTATAAGACCGGTCGAAGACTGATCGATGATGGCGTCAACGCATGTGCGGCCTTACCCAGCGGCACGTAAATTGGCCTTGGACCACCTCATTCGCACATGCGAGTTCAACTTTTACCTGTGCTTTGCCGAGGAATGATCTTGGAGAATATAAGCACAGCGCTAGATTCAGCAAACATTACGCTATTGAATGACTACTGATAGTCCAAAGAAGGAGCTCTGTCCGTTGAGAAAGATGCTCATATGGAACTTAATTTTATTTTGGACTTCATAGCATTATAAAAGGGTCTTTCCGAAAATCAGCTATATACTGCTCTAGCCTGCGGTCCAAGCTTTCAAATGACAACCATCACGCCTATAAAAAAATTCCTTTCCGGCAAATGAGATCGATTTTCATTTCTTTCGTTATACCCAAAAATAACCCAAAAATTTTCTCCTTCCCAGATGCATGAGATTTTTAATTGTGCTTCTGAGATGAACTGACTAGATTTGTTGTCTTCTAGCAAAAATTGGGTAATTTTTTATCAGACAGAATGTGCTACAGAAACTTTGAACCATTCTAGTTTGAAAGACATATGATAATGTTTTGAAACACGGAAAGATCGAAGTGAAATACTAATGTTTACTTCAAAAGTTAGATTGCTCGTTCAGCAATCAGCTAACACTGGCAAAAAGTTATTAACTTGATTCAACATCAGATATACGGATACATTTAGTTGTGCAGTTCCATTCTGAAACTCCCTCTTCTGTCAAGCAGATATCATGCTCCATTCCAAATATCGTGTTGATCGATGACTACCCATTATCGACGCCTATGGGCAGCCGCGTGACGTCACTCCCGTGCGTCGGAAATGGTAAGTGGTCGGTTTAATAGTTCAATGATAAAATAGTAATAATGAAAGAATGAGTTTCTTCTAAAAATCAGCATTGTGGCGTTTCACGAAGCTTGCGATTATGATGATAATCCCAAGAATTTCTCACTCTCTCCTTGTTTGTAGGAGTAGAATCAGCGGTTTTTAGAAAGATCACATTACATTTTTCACGATTCCTCCGGGTTATGGGTACTCGACCATAGAAATTCACCTTTGAGTACTTTCAAGATGTTGCATTTTCTATGTATCTTTTATAGCACCTTTTTCATTTGTTTTCTAGAGGTTCTCATAAAATTCTCGTTTCGTTGAAATATCCGTCAAAAGCGTTATCTACCTTTTTAAATATAGCACTCAAATAATGTGAGGCAATTGCTACGTTTACTAAGCGACTTTCTAAGTTATAGCTGTGGTGTTGGTTAATCATGTTTTCCTATAATTTCCACTGATCACAAGGGATTTTGCTTACGGTAGGCAAATGTATTTATCAGTTCCTTCAAATCCGCTTATTTGTTTAGGAAGACAAAGTCATAAGCGCATTTGCCTATGAACTGAAAAGATAAATTTTCTGTAGAATTCGAGGATGAGTGATCACTTTCGACTGGATAATGCATGTTACGGAGTGAATGAACTATGTTGCGGAAGCACTGAAGGCACTCAGTAAGCACTATCATTTCCCATTAATGCTCTCACATGTTGCCTGGTTTTGCCATTACGATCTCGTACAACATTCCATTCAGTGGATAAAGACGAAAAAAAGTAAAGATGAGTAAAAAGCAATTTGTTGAAGTGCAAGAGCTCTGCAATGGCATAGAAAAGTTTCATATTTTCAAAGATGATGGTGTCCAATCACATTTTACAGCAGAAGAACTTTCTAGTGTATTACTGGTACGCCTCAACGGATATGACGTAAAAGTAGCTTTGTTATCTCACCTACTTACTTGATGAGAAAATTTTTTCCAGGGATCCAATCAAACGCGTTCTACCAGTTTTTCACGTGTGTTTGCATTCCAGACCTGTAATGAAAAGACGGAACTCCTAGTCAAGCATCCTTTCTAATTTTGTTACATAGTCACTATGGTTGTGGAATAGGTGTAGGGTTGAAGATGCCACAGGAGATTCAATAGTGCACTAATATTAACTCATTCCATAAGTCTTGACACAAAGCAATGAACGCCAAATTTATTGATGAGTAGTAGTTAAAACAGCATATTTTGGTATCGTTCAATTGTGCATTTTCTTGCGAACATTTTGGTATACAACTTGTTTATACTTGCTTTAAGATGAAGTTGTCATTGGTTCAAATTCGCTCGCTACTCATGTACGAATGGCGCGTAGGGAAAATGCTTGTAAAGCGGGGTGCAAGATTGATGAAGCTTTGTGTGACGGCTCGAAGGTGACTGATCCCCGTAGAAAACTCTTCACTAGCACTTTCTCCAACGAGCCATTCGTTCATGGGTAGCAAGCACTTTGTTTCCACGGACATCTCCATCGTAAAGCAACTAACTGCAAAGTGAAGGGCCCTATATGGTACGTTAGTTGCCGCCGATATTGTAGCAGCCGCAATGGCACACGGCGCGCTCAAAAACACGACAATAGCGAGAGTACGGTTACTATAGCAAAGCGCCTGCAAAAACACAAAATAAGGGCGAAATTCAGCTAAGCAGTAAAAGGCCGTAATGAAAATCGGAGAGGTCAACGACCTCATTCTGGAGCGAATTTTAGGGCCAAATTATAACCGACGATCTCATCGGTGACCTTTGACGCCCCGCGGGCGATGCGTCCCCGGCTTCAAGCCTGCGACTCTGTTAAATCCTGGGCAATGGCATCGCGTAACCGAGAACGGGGCGAAAATGTGAATTTGGCGATTTGGTCAAAGCGGTCGAGAACAACAAGAAATCGATATTTTAAGGATTTTCAAGGATATATCAAAGTTTCCATGCTGGGCTCCCGATTTCGGCACATCACACACATAAGTATGCTTTTTTCTAAAGAAAAAAGGCAGAGAACATTATGGCCGGAAGGAAAGTTTTGGCACATCATTAAGCATGAGATACTCTTATGTATATCATGGGAAGATGACAGCTTCTTATATGGAATTTACCAATAATGGCAAATATATTATTCTCATTACTTTCACTTTGTAACAAGTATCCGCCATGTTCAATGATACTATCTATTTTTCTGTTTTACTGCGTCATTGTTGGATAAAGTGTCTTTCGCAGGGAGCTGCAGTCGATGAAATCAAAGAATTTGAAGAGGAAGGCAGAGCAAGCAAATCTGCTGCTGAACTCTGGTTCAAACGGTTCTGAATGCGGACGATCTTGACTTTGAAGACAAGCCTCGTTCAGGGCGTCCAAAAAAGTTGAACTACGAAGATTGATTACTGCTTTGGAAGATGGACCACCGTCAGGTGCCCGCCAATTGGCAACCGAACTTGATGTCGCCCATACAATATGCGAACTCATCTCCACCAGCTTAACTTTGTCCACAACAAGCCATGACAAGGCTCACGAACTCACTGAAGCACAAGCCGCTAAATTTGTTGCCAACTGTTCAACAATTCACCACTGAATGAGAAATTTTGGAAACATATTGTGACTTCGAACGAGAAGTAGGTTTGCCTTGTCAACGACATTTGAAAAAAGCAGTGGGCTGAGAAGTGTCATGCCACGTCGTCAGCTTGGAAGCACAGCCAATTTGGCAAAAAGGTCATCATGCATTCTGTTATGGTGGAATTTTGGAGGAGTTGTGCATTTTGGTTTTTGTTCCGAACTGCAAGTCCATCAACGCCGAGCTCTATTGTTTTCAGTTAGGTCAAGTCTACGACAAGCCTCGGGGGGGAAGTACCCGGCTTTGGTCAACCGAAAGCGCATTTTGATGCAGCAAGACAATGTCATACTGCACACTGCCAAAAAGATCAAGGATATGTTTAGTGAACTGAACGGAGTCGAGGTTCTGCCGCATCTCTTCTACAGTTCTAGATGCGTTCCATGCCTTTTCTTCATCGATGCAACACTTTTTGAAGGGGTGCCGGATCTGAACCGTTTGATGAAGTTGAGCGTGTCATGAGTTCATTGATTTGAGTTCGAAGGAATGGCACTTCGATCATATTTGAAACATGGCGGGCCGATGACAGAAAGTCGTGGAAAATGATGGCCTTTATTCAAGTATTATTACTTTGCTTAAGTTCAAAATCCAAATTAAAATTTCAATTTCTTACAAGTGCCCTAGAACTTTTTTTAATCTAAGAAGCATTGATCACAATGCATACACAAATTGGAACAATGCGTACTCTTTCTGGGAGGTCGGCTACAAAGTGATTCGCAAAGTTGTAAAGAGCTGGACAGAGCAGTTTGGAAGATCAGTTGCGTTTGAGCCGTCCACGCGAAGATCCATTATCGCTTCACTAGCTTTTTTTTTCCTACGCGTCATTCGCGCGTGAGTAGCAAGTAGATTTGTTCTCAAAACAGCTCCATCATAAAGCAAGTAGACTGAATTCGTATACCAAAAGTTTGCAAGAAAAAAGCGCAATTGAAGGTAGTAAAATCATGCAATTTCAACAACTTTTAATCATTTAATGTGGCGTTCACTGCTCTAGTGTCAAAACTTACAGAACGACTTAGTAGTATCAGAGTTAGCCAATGTCTCTTTCTATAGGAGATTTACTGACATACTAGTAGTTGTATAGTTTGGACAATGCGACACATTTATTTCAGAGAGTATGTTTCAGTGATATGCGAGAAAGTAATTTGATTTCATTAGCAAATGTGCTGAGGAAGTTTGACTTGGTCTAATAGCGAGAGCTTGTGTATTGCTCACAAAGTGTGCATTAAAATGAGTATTCCCGCCACTCCGGTGCTACTATATTTATTTGAATATCTATTGAGCCTCTGCATAAACATCCCATAAAATACATATTAGAATCATGGAACAGTAATCACACCATAAGGATTCTGCGCTACGTATTAACAATACTGTAACATTATTCATGATGACTTCTCATGAGATCAGGGTTAGATCCGAAGTAACGAGATGAAGAATTGCGGTGATCAGCACATAACGATTATATGGACCGCGATGATCACAGAACGAGTCGATAAGATTTATAGTGACAATAGCTTGAACAGTTATTCCATGACGCATTAGTTCATTTCGGTCAGACCATCTATGGGCACAACTAAGTGGTGGAGTTTAGCATGTTGCTATGCACACCTCGTGAAAGTTGCACCTGAGGTGGTAACCAGTGCAATAGTTACTGTGTCATATTTTTTATCTACCTTATACAACGCACAAACTCTAGTACTGATGAATTTCTAGGAGTGCTCTAGCAAAATTGCCACATAAGTAAACTGAAGCAACTCAAGCAGCTGTCAAACACTGAAAAAGGAGTCGAATGTGCGAAGTACTATCAACATAGGACTCTTAGTCGCACGATACAGAATGAAGAAGCAGCTGGATGAAAATACATGTATCATCACATGTTTCCTTGAAAAAATCTAGTGTTCAATCTCCATTTCCAGTTTTTTGGTTCTTGTTTTTTTCCCTCTTTGGCTAATTTATATGACGATACCTATGGCAATGCAACTGTTCCGTACTTTGATGACGCACCAGAAGACGATGCATCAAGCGATGATATTATAAAAACTACAACAGAACGAGAGAAGACAATGAATAAAGCGATGAGACTGTTCCGTACTACGCGATGGATGACGAAGTAAACCACGATGGTGCTGAGCTGCGATGACACGGTTGGTGAAGATTTGAAGTAAGCAAAGAAGAAGGTGGATTGCTAAAAGGTATTTGGTTATTAAAGTACGAGTTACTGAAAAGGACTGTGAATATATAATCTATATAACATTGTTATATTTTCCTTCTATTCTAAACCATTTGCGGACGATTAACATCATAATAATCCAACTTTCGAAAGTCCGTTTTTTGCTTGATAGAGTCCTTTTTATTTGAGGTTTTGATACTTATTCAAAGCTTGAAGCAATATCATCACCTTATTTTATTTCGAGAAGACTTTTTGATACGCTACGACAGCAAAAATATTACGTTTCACATTCGATTACTTTTCTTGACTCGGCCAAAACCTGTGGATCGCTTCTATTTCTATTTCTATTCTGTTATTGGAAAGTGGAAATTATGTAGTACATTGGAACATGAAAAAAGTCATTGGGAAAAGTAGTTGCGCGCCATTTATGAAAATCGATTGTGTTGCCGCCCGCAAAGAGTGTTGTTATCCCAAAATTATTAAGTATGTTTTTCGAATAAAGATTCACCCGTGATGCAGTTCCTTTCGTCGTGACCACCGTATATCACAACAAATGTATTGTAGAACAACGACGTGACCTTGATTTGACTCATTTCTGGATAGCATTCACTCAATTCAGCATAAATGCAGTTGTCGTTGTGCTCTGAAATCTTAAAAAAACATTTTTGTATTGTCGAAAACTAAATCTCAATACACTTTTTAAAATTGGTGCACTGAATGATCTGGTGTCTCAGTCACTGCTTTGGCTTCAACAAGGCCGAATCTCTGAAATATTCAGGGCCACTGATTTTATTTCGACAACAGGCAGCCACTTCAAATTTCAATTGTGGAGCGCACCAATGAAACCTATATTCTCTCTGTCATCATTACAGTTGCACAGTCAGCTCTATTGGTTTGAACGATACGAACAAAGTCGCGTTTTGCGAAGGTGCTCAAACTTAAGTCTTTTTTTTCAGAGAGAAAAAATATCATTGTTGATTATCGAGCGCAATGGATGAATTAGCCATGGTAAATTTGTTATGTAATGACCCATTTGTGGGGTTTTATGACGCAAGATGAAGGTGCACAGTCTTCGTTCTTTATATGCTCACGTTTTTGAGTATGAGGACATTATAGGTACCCTGTCACACTTGGTATCCATTTAGCCCACATCTGGCAGCTACGACGCATTAAATATCCTCGCGACTGACCAACCCGAGGCCCTTTACATTACAGAAGTCGAAAATGTATGAAGTTCTGGTCTCGGCGTTACTCAATCCCTGGGTGTGATTTCAATTTCTCACTTCGTTCAAGATGATATAATGCATAATTGGCCTTTACAATTGACTCGGTGGCCTCCCACTGTATCGAGTCTGTGTCTTTCATACCCGACAAATCTGCGACCAGTCTGTACCAATTGTCGAATCCGTAGGGATGGAAAGCTTGGTAAATTATGGGCGGAAGATCGGACCATTGAACTCGTGTGCTTCTCAGGGTACTCTAATCACTGCTCCACATGCGCTCGATAACGTATAGGACTGTAATTATCAAATTTTGCATACTATGCATATTTTTTGCATACTATGTGTGGTAATGCTGAGAAGTTTGCACTGAGACTTCTTGAAAACTCATCTATTGTAGCGTTCAACATGCAAATTCGAGGTAGTCTCCGTGATTGGGGAATCAACCGATCTGTTCTTTTTTATGCTTCGCACCTTACAATTTTCCACGAACTATGTCTTCGTTTCATTTATGCGTGATCCAGTCTCTTTTCTCATTTATTTGTGAGCTTGCATACTTAGAAACTTTCGTCCCGAAACGAGCGATATCATTATGAAATGCAGTGAGACTAGTGAGACTATCAATGGCTTTGACGTTGTAGTTTTTTCGTAGTTTCTCCTTGTCGTAGCCTTTTCTGTGAGTGCGGAGAGTTATCAATAAGACAACTGAATTCTTTGGATGCAGAGTCGAGTGGTCAACGATATCCGTGTATTGGACAAGCTTACACCTCTGCCGTTACGATTCTAGCAAACGCTTTTCACAATCTGTAAAGGTTAGAAAAGGACGGAGATATTTTCGAAGGAATACGAAAACACGGATTGTATGTACTCCATAAATCAGAATCTCTAAGATTCCTGCTTGCTCAGCTGATTGTGCCTCGTTTAAAATCTTCGATATGTGTAAGAAGGATCAAGATATGAATAGCCCGTAGAGCAACGCTCATAAAGCTTCGACAGCACTTGCAAAAATAATTACTTATGTTACCTCCTTCGGTAGGATCATTGTGAGCAAAATCGTCCACAGAAACTAGATTTTTTTTCTTGTTGAACGTATGATGTCGTCTCTTGCAAAAAGCTGTATGTGAATCATGGCCTTCAACTCCAAGCAAATAAGCGAGGTATTACCATCAGGTTCATAACTATTCTATTGCTATCAGGTGCAAAAGTTGTGCGCCTTTTTAGGCTTCTATTGCACTAAACTTGATAGCGCAGAATTATCGACGGTTTCTTGGAGTGAGATTTAAGGGACAAAGACGGGGAATGTGAAGCGAAAAGCTTTGTGCACAATTTTCTGTTATAGAATCCACATTTGACAGAATATAGTGACAGTTCTTCATTTTTGCTAAGACCAATAGCGGATATGATATCTCTGAGAGTTCTGACGCATTTATTTAGACCAGATTGCTTTCAAGCTGTTCCTAGAAACAATTTGCTCCGATATTGATATAAATTCTTTGCAGCGGATTTCTTCACTGGCATTGATTGACCGTGTTTAGGTGTGCCTGCCAGTAATTAAGATGCAATATGAACTTCTTGTTTGACCAACTAATGCTAAAATCGGCACAAGTTTTGATTTCCTCGACAAGCTGCCTCTAGTCATCGGTTAGATCATTTTCGATTTGTCGGATCAGAGGATTTCATTAGGAACGGCCTCGTCGTGCACAACTTGTTTTGTTTTCCTCACTCGATGACTCCCTTTCCAGCTCACCGCTTTTTCTAGACTTCCAACGCTGAAAGTGGTTATTAAAATCCTGTACAGAGTTCAAGTACCACGGAAGGTGTCAGATAGGCACCATTTCTTTTCGTAAAAATATATTCGAACTCCTCCTGAATCCTGCCGTTTGGAAACATGCATGTCTATTTTGTCTTGCCTTAAAAATAAATTTCATAGAGGAGATGAATTGCGGTCAGGAGTAGTCTGTATATGCTCGTACTCCGCTCTCCTAATCTAATCTTTCCTGTCGTGGGCTAGGTGGCCGTTCTTAGCTTGTTACTAAAGTATCCACCAACAAGTTTCTTGAAAAGATCTTCCTTGTGGAAGTGTCCCTCCACTTGTTGTAGATTGCGTCTATATTCTTCTCATCAGCTGAGCAAGTTAATATGTAATAGTTGATAAAACTGAATTTCTTTGGAAGCAAAGGTCGGTAACGAAGGTCAGTCAGGCGCTGTGAACATGACTGGATTGGAGGCATATGGATGAATGTCAAAGCTAAAGTCTGCGGCATTCTCTGAAAAAGATTTCTTCCCACAAATAACGAGGTTTTGTTGGCATATCGTTATATATAAACTCCTCCTGATTCGTTTCTTGTAGAACGACTACATGCTGAGTAGGGCACGAGATATTCTCCATGGTACGTCGTGGACTTGTTCGCTTTGTTCCATGGAACCTGGTATTTGGTTTTTGTTTGTAAACGAATGGAAATTCATAAGGGTGAGTGAGTGGTTTAGGCGTGAGATTCATGACATAGTGTAATGGCTGACATGATACCTGAACCTCCTCCATTATCTGTGCGATGGTCAAATTGTCTTCTGTAATTTTTTCGTAGTTCTTTGATTTCACCGATTCTATTCCACCTCCCGAAGACGCTTCAGGCAGACATAGTGCATTCAATGTCTAATTATGGACCACTTTCATTATAAAATGTATGTTTGACTAGCTATCGATTTATCATGGAAATTCTCACAACTGTATGCGACGAATTAGGCCAGAAAACACCGTGCTCACTGTAAACAAGATGTACGGTCAAAACGCACTAGCGCCTATCACATTGGAATCATTGTACATGATCATGAGAGGGTTAATCAAGAGATGGGCTTGGAAAGAAAAAAAAGTAGAAAGAAATATATATTTTTCTCATCGGTTGTCTTTGTTACTTCGCATCAAATAATGCAATCTGCCAAGAAATATACTTTTTCACGTTTGTTTGAATAATTCTTTGCGTCGACAGGAGATGTCAAACGTTCTTTTGCCAATGACGGCACATAGATGGAAGTTTTTGTGCAACCAAAAGCTATTTGGGAAAAAGCGGAAGGACTTGGTGTGGCTAAGTATTCTAAGTTATTTGAGCAAGTCGAAATGTCGGCGAAACCCGACAAATGGATGCGCATGAACTAAATGACAATCAAAGAAGTCATCAAGAGAAATATTTTGTCCCTCAGCAGTTCAATCAAAACAACACAATGAGCTGCTTATTCAAATCTTTCTAGCACTCATGAATTTTGCTTAGAAAGGCCGCCGGCTTAACACTATTGACTGCGCTTTCATTGTCTTTCATGGACAGAAAAACCTTAAGATCTTTTGTTTCGATTCAAGAATTTTTTACCACAACATTGCAACTGAGAAAATTTTGCAATCCTCAACTAAGAGAGCGAGGCCATCCGTGAGGAAAAGGAAAAGCTTTCCATTTCACTCCTTAGATACAGAGCATCAAGCCATTTGAGTGAGCACACCTTAAACGTTTGGGGGCTAGAACCACCAAATGACGCCAACTAATGTTCCATGCCTTTTATACAAAAAGCAACAGTATTTCCCTCACCTCCTCAGAGCATCACTTTGAAAGAAAAAACTTCTAATTTTTCTTTCTCACTGCGGGTTAATCAACCCAGATGGTATCATCACAGTGATCCGTTAATAATCGGAAGAAAACTTACTACCTAATGATTAGGAATCCAACGAATAATCACATCTTAATTCACCTCTGATAGAATATCAGCCTTTGGATTTTCCTGATGATCCTTTTTGCAACATTTGGAGATGTGAGATAAACTGTTGAAGAGTCTGCGACCGTTATACAACTGAAATGAGACGACATAAGCAACAGTTGTTTGCACAACACGGAGAAACTGCGAGAAAATGATGACGTTCCATAAACATCCACCTTATGAAAACCTTGGAACATCAAAAGAAATGATGCTTAAGCCTTGCTTCAATGTCATGTCAGTAGCGCGCTTCACAACGTCAGCTCACTTTTTTTTTATCTCGATACACCGCCGACTTCATCATGGTGTACAATTCTCGTACCTCATAAGAAAATCTGATAAGGTAGAAGCAGTTATTTTTTCCCAATGATCGATACTGAAGTGGCTCTCCTTTAGCTTTTTGGACATAGTGGTAAATTCTAACTAAGTCCTCGCCTCAAACCTTTCAGTAAGATTAAAAGGTATCGCTGTTTGACCTCTGTGTCAACAGAACATCATCATTAGGCGTGACATAAGTGGGATGCTGATCAAAGCACCACGAATAACAAATGCGAAATCTGTTTTCGTATATTTGTTCTCAAAAATATTTCAAAGAAGAAGTTGTGTTCCGTTCTTGTTGGCCGATATCTGCGTTTACAGATGTCCTCTTGAAAGTGCATCTATAATTCTGAATTTCTCTCCGATTGCGAATATTTCAATCCGAGAAAGTCGAGAGTTTTTGCAGCGAAGAAAATAGGAAGGCGGGAACCAAATTTCAGCTACACCACTCAGTTGACGCATTCAGTGAAATTTCTGTTCGATCGGTCTCTTTCACACTCGTTGCTGTCATTCGACATTCAACATGCATCTCACTTCATCAACCAATTCTCGTGCACTTAGAAGTCGCAGAATGGCGACGCTGCACGTGTGAGTGCTGCGTGCCAAATCCGTTATTGGTGTGTGAATTTTCCGATGAAAATAATGGAGAATTTGTTTTCATTTCAGTCCATAATATTTGCCCAAACTTTTGTGGAAAAAAGTAAGCATGGTGGAACTTCGAACCGACTTCTTCATAATTTCGCTGCTAGCCACAATCTGGACAGTGTTTGGATGTGGAGTGGTGCCTGCAGGTCAAGGTGATGAATATGAAATTGCTATGGTAATACAGATATTCCCATTCTTAGATAGGTGTTTGTGGAATCCATATAAAGTAAATACATTAAACGCTTTGTCAATGTTTCTGTAAGTGACTTATGACCTCTGCTGAGAGTTGATTCCGCTTTACTTTTCCTCAACCGGGGTAAATGCCACCACTACACCAAAGCCACCGCTTTCTACTTGTCTTTCTTCTCTATTGACTGCCGATGTTGTCAGTAAGTGCCCTCAGCGGGTTTGTTTATGCAAGTAGACAGCGCTATTAAAGTGTCCTTCTAATAGATTACGCTTCATCAATACTTAAGATCTGCCGTCCGAGCATATTGATAGAGGATTTGAACATTGAAAAAGAAGAAGAGGTACCCCAAAAAACCAGTTAGGTCCCATACCCATTAATGTAGAGTGATGTACAAAACTTTCGCGTCAGGCGGGACTAGAACCCGCACCTCATTCTAGACAACTTTGTAACATCATACCACCGCTAGAGCGGTTAAATAAATAGAATTTCATTTGACCAATTAGGTCCGTAGAGAAAATGTTTAGGAAGAACAAATAGAAGGTCATTTCTAATTAGGCATCAGCTTCTAATTATTAATCAAATAACCACTAAATCACGCTACAGGGAGCACGAGGCGCTTCACTGTCAGTGGCTTCGCTTTGCCTGTTAGCATGGTTTACACTGGGAGCTCTACAGCTTCTACACGAGTCCCCAATATTGCAGTTAGCAAGGAAGTGGCTCAAGGATTTATACAACGCCTAGTAATGCAAACAGTATGTTTACAGCACTCAAATTTCAGTTTTGCTAATCGAATGCTGTGGGATGCCGTAAGAAGTGGCACTGAGCTTGAGACAGTTTGTCAAACTCCTAATGCTTCCATAAATTTCTTTGGCTCACAGATTTGAATAAAAAAGGAACCAAAAACGCTTTGAACAAGCCAGAAACTTTGTCTTCTAGGTCTTTGGTGTTCTCGAAAGCCAAGGTCGTAGCGCACTCCTACCTGATGGTGTAATTTTATCCATTTTGAGTCAACTTACTGTCAACATCACTTATGAACCATTGTTATGTCAGGATGTTATACTTGATCCAGATAAGGATACGGGTAGGTCTACACTGCTGAACATTCATTCGGAGATCTTAAAAGAAGATTTATAAGATTCTGTTTATAAACAGAATTATCCCAAGACCGACTGTCTATTAATCTCGGCATGCTTCAATATAATTCCCGATTTTCTTCTTCAAGCTGAACACGAGGTGTTACATTAATCTTTATTTGACAGCTGACGTTTCAGCAATTCGCCTTCTTCAGAGCCTGAAAAGGTCAGATTCTCCGCAATCCAATCAGCCAAACGCCTCCAATACTCCTTTAGAAAAAAAACACCAGACATAGATTTCAATCGCATCAAGCACAAAATCAACTCCCAACATTCTCACCGCTTTTTATACGTGTTCCACTGGATATTTCAAGTGGAGACACCGAAAGGAGATCACATGGGGTCGCAGTGCACCCTACCCATCAAAACGACGGTGTTATATACTGATTCATTTCACGAGTGATAACGAGGCATACCTCCTTACGGTTTATAGGTGGATTGGTGGTGCTAATCCAAAGTGCTTCCAGAATTTTTCGCGCTAACGTTATTTGTTCCTGCGCAAGGATGGAGACTTTGATCTCAAAATCAACTCCGTCGTGTTTCTGTTCTCTGTGCGTCCCTAGCGGGGTGTTCCGTCTATTACAACGTTTGTCAGCTAGGTGTTCTTCTATGCGGGCATAGAGAGGCCTACCCGTTTCGCCAATATATTTATCGCTATACGCTTTGCAAGAGATTAGGTAGACTGTACCTAAGCTCATGCAATCACCATCTCTGCCATTTGGACATATTAATCTTTCATGGTACAGAGACGGTTATATGAGCGCTTGCGAACTAATTGGCGTCTTAGAGTACTTGGTGATATGTCAGTAGTAACCACCGATTGCTCTAAAGCTGCTCTTTTTAAACAGCGTTTTACATCTGTACTAATCTTATTTGGAAAGAAAGGAAGGCTAAACGGGATTTTCCTTTCATTCGAGTTTCGTTCGGAGGCGGACTGTTTCCTTTAAACCCTAAGCCTTGGGGTTAAAAATTCGTATCTATCAAAAGGGGCTATTTCCCGAGCCAGTTTCACGTTTTCTACTCTCTGCTCCTCCCCGGTACATACATTGGCTGCTGTTCGAAACATGTTTTTTTTCAACGCCTTTTTCGTATGTGAGGGATGAGAGAAATAGTGAACCAGAATATTCTTATTGATTGGCTTTCGGTACCACTTTGTTATGTAGCCGCTCTCGGTTAAGTTTATTTGCACGTTTAAGAAAGGAAGCCAATTGTTTTTTGGTATCTCACGAGTGAATTTTATATACTCTAACTGTTCATTCAACAATTTAAAGCAATTATCTAGCTGTTCTTGAGTGAAACAGATAGCCAAACAATTATCTTTATACCTACAGAAGAGCAATGGCCGGAGATCCATCACTGGTGCTTCCACTTTCGACATAAAGGCAATCGCCAGGCTAGGTGCCAGTCTCTCGAATGAAAGAAATACCCCTTTTATCCTCCCGTTCTTTTCATTTGAGATTAGCACAGCTATGAAACGTTGCTTGGGAATGCAGGTTTAGATCAATCAGAGGCTATTATTGAAATACCACCTATTACTCCAAGACGTCACTTAGTTCGCAACTGCTTATATGACCGTCTCTGTATTATGAAAGATTGTAAAATATGTCCTAACGGCAGAGACGGTGATTGTATGAGCGTAGGTGGAGTCTACTTAATCTCTTGCAAGGCGTGTAGCGATAAACATATTGGCGAAACGGGTAAGCCGCTTTATGCCCGCTTAGAAGAACACTTAGCTGACAAATGTTGTAATAGACGGAACACCGCGCTAGGGACGCACAGAGAACAGAAACACGACGGAGCTGATTTTGAGAGCGAAGTCACCATTTTTGCACAGAAACAAAGAACATTAGCTCATAAAATTCTGGAAGCGCCTTGGATTAACACCACTAATCCAACAATAAACCGTAGGGAGGAATGCCTCGTTATAACTTGTGGAATGAATTAGTATATAAGACCGCCGTTTTGATGGGTAGGGTGCATTACGAGCCTATGTGATCTCCTTCCGGTGATCTCCACTTGAATCATTCAGTGGAACACAAATTTGTACTTGATGCGATTGAAACACAGATCTGGTGATTATTTTTGAAGGAGTAATGGAGGCTTTTGACTGATTGGATTGCGGAGAATTTGACCTTTCCAGGATCTGAAGAAGGCAAAGTGTCGAAACGTCAGCTGTCAAACAAAGATTGATGTAACACCTCGTGTGTGGCTTAAAGAAGAAAATCAGAAACAGAATTGTGTTTACTATTGCACAAAAAGCAGTTTCTAGGAATTATCAAGAATTTCAAAGAATAAGGGGGAGACTATTGTAATGGCACTGAATTTAACATCACCGAGTCAATGATCTCATTTTATTGAGTTCTTGCACATCGTTCTCTGAAGACGACATACTGTTCAATGTGTAAGGTGATGGTTCAGAAAAATTTAAGAAATGTAGAAGAGATTCTTAAAAATTCCCTTTTTGAAGCTTTTATTATACTGGAAGGTGATCACTATAAGTTAGTTTCTTGCAGTGGACATGATGAAACAGAAGTGCATCGTTGTCGGCAACACGGTGACGGGAATTTGCACTGGAACTCGAAACGGAGGAAAGTGTACGCCGACACCCATGAGTGCGATGCCGACGCCCGTTCCCGATAATCACACATCGATCTCAGGAACTCTTATGGTTTGAGAAGCTTTTTATTTTGCACAATCTTGATTTTTAAAGAAAATTTCTCTTAGACCACAAATGTTATCATGGCAAATTGGTCGAGAACAATGTGGCAAAGTGTATTAAATAGAGCGGTTCGAATGTTGGCATTGGCTCCATTTGGATCGCAGTTCTTCTCGGCATCTGTCACTGTCGCTGGAAATTGAAATTTACTGCAATATGTTTGTGACAGACATTATAATCTAGGTACATATACTGTTAATCAAGCAGCAATAAATTTACAAATCATGTAAATGTTGATTACTTATAGTAATGCAGCAATTCACATCGAAGTGCACAATATAATGCTAAATATAGAATCATTGAAAGGATTTGTGTTCGCTAATAATTTGGAGATTTGCTCCGATTGTTGTCGCATACGATCACAAAACACCTAAATGACTTTTTTCCGGTAACTTTCCGTATTCATTAATGCTCAGTGATCACTACTGCGCTTTCTCGCACTAATGAGCAACAACTAAACTTCTATTACCCAGTGGTCATGATTTCGTACTTTCAGCAGACTGACATTTTAAATGGCCCATTCTGATGGGTTGCGTTCATGATAAACTGTCATGTCCATAAATGGGGCGTCGTGGCCGAGAGGTTGCGATGCTGGTCACGGCGCGCATGGTGCGGAGCTCCACTCCCACTTCTCTCCGGCAGTCAATAACAACGTCCTATGGACCGCCACAGCTAGGCTGTCCTCGAAAATGCAAGGAAACTCGCTCAACCAATACTCTACGTTGTTCAAGAAGAAGAAAAAACTACGAATTGAATGCTAGAAGTATTGGATTACGCACAGTGAAAAAATGCTATGATGACGGATCAAATAAAGTGCTAAAGTGTAAACACTTTTTAACAACTAGAGTGCTAAAAAGTGTTTGCCCATATGCGCCTTATGAACACCAGGACTGAAGCCCTATATAGTGGAGTAAGACTAATATGAACAATATCTTTCACGATCAGGGCTGTGGTCTTTGAAAACCGACTACTGGTTATCCCGGTATTAAGCAAATAATTCCGTATTCCTTTTTATGGAGGTGGTACATGGTCGTTAATATAAACCGATCAAGACGATAAAGTACATTAATATTGGCTGACGTGATTTACCGATTTTACCCTCATCAAAGTTCGGAAGAGTCAAATTGACGTGCAGTCTACTCAGTAAACAGTTTTATACGCAAAGCAAACGAAAACTATCATGTAAATGCTCAGTCACATATAGTATAGAGCTTCTATCAAAACACTCGGCCATTATCGTTATCTGTAATCTACTAATTAAATCGGATAGTCAATAACCTCATGATCGCTCAACTAGAAGAAATACGAAAAGTTATAGATTGCATGGACAATGCCAGTGTCAATGCTCAGTACAGCATTGAACTAAATCTTTCGAGCAATAAATTGTTCGCTCTGAGGTTTAAACAAACGCTTGGGAAAGTAGATGTTGGCACTCGAGATGTTAACGAGTAAGCCATCAACTATATCTCAACATCAGGTATCACAAATAAGCTGTCACATTTTTGCTACTCAGAAGAACATGCATTAATAATGAAACACAGATGAGCTGGCCATACAGTATAAGAAAATCAGGCGACAGATGAACGAAACGAATTGTAGAGTGGGCTCCACGAGAATACACCCGTCTCCGAGGTCGACCACCTGCACGTTGAGCGGCTGTATTCACTAGAAGAATTTATCAGCAGTATTCGCATTTGAATTCACATCAGCTGTATTCGCATCTGCTAATGTTCCACAGATCACGGTATGAAACTCTCGCAAGCGGCCATGCTAGAATCAAACCACCGTCTTGGGCGACATTCGCGAGGAGAAGAGACGAATGGAAAATGTTCTGGTGTCCGCACAATTGAATCGTCGAATTATCCAATTCTCCAAGCATAGCTCAACAAAATAGTGGAATATCGCTTGAAGACCTCGGCATGACGACTGAATACAAAATACAGACATTGATTTTGAATATAAAAGACAGATGTTTGTGGCTTATTCATCATTTGTATTCGGCTTCAATCGCAGCATTCTAAACATGACTGAAAGTATACGTGGGCAATGGGATGACTCATTGGCCTATCAAGTTAGTGTCTTTATTCCTCTCAAACAACCCTGTTATCAAATTGCCGACCTTAGAGGGATGGATGATTAATCAGCGTAGAGCGCTCGATCGATTCAACGACGTGGTTTTTTTTTTTCGGAGGCATCTGAATTGTGCCACTTGGGCCCTTTATGAGTTTACATTTGGTAGGTGCTCTCCAATGTTTACAGTACCATGGTTTCGAAGTAGTGTTTCCGGAAATTGTTTTCGAGCCGGTTTTAAAATCGCATGAATTTTCTATCGCAAATTTTGGAAGACGTGAGAGGTCTATGCAATTTTCTCAATCTCTACAATATTAATGCCATGACTGGTTTAGCGTTATGATAGAAGACACTCTCAACTAAACATTGTACTTGTGGAGAAACTTGTTCTACAGCTGTTTAATGTCCTCGAACGCCAAGCTCCTAGTGCGCTCCTACCCCATGCTGCAACCTCAACCATTTGGGTCAACTTAGTGTACAAATCGTCTATGAACCAAAGGACTGCAAAATGGATTTTGAACTAGACCGTTTGCGTAGGTCTTCACAATTGAGTAACCATTTGAAAGATTGTAGGAAAAATGTAACAAACAGTGGAAAAGTAAAAGTGTTTCCATAATCTTTCGAATTACGAAGCTAACAGCTTCCAGAGGATTACTGGAACATGTATTGGAGTATGAGGAGCACTATCATATCTCCACTAAAAAAAAACATTATCTGAGATGGATGAGTGAAAAGCATAGTTCATGTCGATGAGAGCGTGGTAGCAAACGGTGGCCTTGGTCAAATGGTGACACTCACACCTGCTACGGCTGAGACCTCAGTTTAACTATCATCTAAGATTGATTCTTTGACTGATATTCAACATTTCTAGACGAATATTTGCGACACTATACTACTGCTAAAGCAGTAGAATTAAGAATTTCCTCAAAGAAAAGGAATTAATTTATAAAACCGTCTCCAAATTTTTGGTTTTTCATTACTATCTAAGGGACGTCTTTTCGACTTATAGTTTCTTGCAGCCAAATGACAAGAACGCAACTGCATCATCGTCAGCGACACTGTGACAGGAGTCTGCTATAAGACGGAAGGAAACAAGAAATGTACGGAAGCAGATGGCGAAGACACCTTTGTTGAGGCTATTCCCATCGAACACTTGTCAATCTCAGGAATCCTCACGGTCTAAATGCTTTTTTCTTGTACAAATCCCTTTTTTCAGAGGAAAAAAAAACGTTACTGCCCGCGAACATCATGATGGCGAATTGGTTAAAATCGATGTGGCAAAATATAGTAAACACAGTGGTTCGAATGTTGGCATCGAGTCCATATGGAAAGCAGTTCTTCTCAGCAGTTGCCACTGTCGGCGGAAGCTGAAGATAAACTGCAATGTATTTGATGGAAACCTTTTCACCTAACCTATATTTGTTGTAGTATTATAGCATCAATAAATTAGCAATGTTTTAGAAAGTCAGTGTGATGCAGTATATTACATGAATGTATAAGAAATTCGCAAATGGAAAAAGAAATATGATGGAAAAAATAATAAAAACTTGTTTGAATAATATGAACGAAGGATCATTCTTTAGCTTCGTGCATTCAGGATTTGATAGTTCGGATTACTGAATCAACAGCAACAAATCTGTGTTCGTGAGAAGATTTTCCCATTTTTGGTATTGAAATAGATTAGTAAAAAGTAAAAGTAGAAGATCATCTGTATCCTGTAGACTGGCGATCACCTTGTGGAGTTGTCGCACATCTCTTGAAAGAACATGATATGTAAGAATGTCGCAGTTATTTATAGAAATAAAACGTTACCGTTCTACGCCTGCAAGCGCAAAAGTTGCAGACATGTCTATAAGCGAATAATGAAACACATGGATTTGAGTAAATTTCTCATGTACTAACACCAGAATCCTCTCAATCCTCTTAAGCTGTCGTCTCACCGCCTGTAAAAGGTGTTTGAAGGTGCGGGCTACGATTAACAGCAAGAAATAGATCACCTAGTAAGATTTTCCAAGCTAGAAAGTGCATGGCTTTCATAGAAAAGCTTACTTGTAGTAAACGACACTAAGTACTTTACTTATCCACTAAAACTTCTGCCAGAGTACCTCTCACTATAGTTACCCCGTCGAAAACATCAGGAATTGAGAGTAGTGATGAGATGTGATCCATTCTTAACTTCAACATTTAGAGCAAACCGAACTAGTAATCTCACAAAGTGCCTGAAACTGCTTCTTGCGCTGCATCTCCTGTAGAGCATGCCGTGATAGAAAGATTGGAGAAACGAGTGAACCACTGAGTGTGCACATAAATGAAAACTTAAAAGAGACCAAAGTCCAACAAGTACTCCTCCAAGTACACATAGGACACTAACGCGTTACGGTAACTTTTCGCATGTGGGATCCGCCACTTTTTTTAGATACTTTATTGATCCGTCTTAACAGGGTTTCTCACTATGCGGATCCCAGTACTTTTAACATTCAGTTCGTTTTGCTCCTCATCTTGAATGTCGTAGAGTATTTTTGAACGAATCTCCTTGCAAACTCGAGGACTGTTATGGCTGTGGCGCTCCATAAGGCGTTGTTGCTGACTACCCGAGAGCGTTGAGCAGTGGAGCTCTTCTCTACGCGCGCCGCGATGAGCATTACAACCACTCGGTCACGACGTCCCCACCGGTTCCGCTGCAACTTATCAGATTTCCGTCTTTTAATGGATTTTCCGAAGAATTCGACCATTTTGGTGCTCCGTACAGTTGGCTGTCATTTGGTTCAAGAGGGGCCACAACATCCGCTGGTCTCCGAATGGCACAAAGTGATGGTGATAGAGAACCGCTCCTCGTACTATTCCTTGAGAGTTTCTTGATCAAATCTTCAATTGTTCCTCTTTTCTATGAATGACGTGGTTCTGTGGCTCGGTGAATAGTATCACCTTGTCTTCTCTAAAACTATCTTCTGAGTATGGGATTTTGTACTCAATTTGGATGAAGCCTGCGGAAACCCTGTGAGCCTTGTGACCTGGTAAAATAAGTTGTATTCTTTGCCTATGCACCGCATATGTCGGAACATGTGATATATATTCTTGGATATTACGAGAGCCAAATGTATTTGGATACGGTTTGGTTTCCTCAATTGTAGGGAGATAAAGCTCTTCAACGAGTTTTACATCAGCATAAGATAATTCGGATCCTGAATCTAATATTACGGGAACTTTTAGAATTGTTTTGGTTGTTGGATTCAATGCAGCATTTGTCTCCCAGGTAATATAGTTCACTGTGTCGTTGTGGCTGACCTCATGGATGGTTTATTTCGACGGCTGACATGCGCCCGATCTGGTTTATGGTTGAAGTAGGAGTAGGCATCCTTGATTTTCTTCTCTAGTTTTGATCATCTTCAATTGTTTTCAGGGTTTTTCATTCTTTGAAAATCTTGGAGACGTTTTTTCTCCTGATTTTGGATAGAAGGAGCACGATGTGTGGTGCAGCTTCTGGCATCTCACATCATAAAGAACCTCTGCATTGCACAGTGCTGTGCGTTAAGGATGCACATATATGGCACAAGCTATTAGTTCTGAGACATTGAAGTCTTTCTTAAAGCGTTTACTGAGCACAGTATGGAGGTTTGTGATCTCTTTGCAATATGTGCAAATGCGACTGATTGGTAAAGGTTGACGAGGCGGTTTGATGGCTTAACATTTCCTTGCTGGTTAAGATCCCTCGAAAAATTTTAAGAGTTGATGTACTTTAAAGGCATTGTCGGTTGTGGTGATCATTTCTGCTGAGCACCTTTCGTTGGGCATTAACTGTCTACGTTTTCTTCTTCTTGGATTAGCTGGCCAATATTGCTTATATCCTGATATCTAGTAGCATGCACTGCTAATGTATGGGCTGGAAATCGAAGGGAAGTCTGTTTCAGCTATCCCAGAAATTGCCGAATGAGTTCCTCCAAGTTTCCAATTTGTTGGTGAGAAATTCAGTGGTTTTCTGGTAATTTTTGTGTGGTCAGCTGGAATTTCTTTATAGACCTCAAAGGCTCTCCTTCCAAGGAGCTGGGCTGTAGTTAAATTATATAGCTCTGGATTTTTTGAAAATAAATATTCACGTTGTAAAGCTCCAAAAGTTGTCCCAATCCCATATATTGCCGAAAACTCCTAAGAGACGACGTTATACCAGCTCAGGTACTTTATTGTTCGAAGTGTGTCTCAAACATTTGGTAATCATTTGAAAGTAAATCTCTGCGCTTCCAAAACCCTGTTTAGCTTCAGGAAAATGCCTTTTATTACGCTGTAACAGCGAAAATATATTTGAAAAATTAGAAACTATTAAAAAATATTTAAATTACTAAGTCATAATTATTATAATCATTAGTTATTATTAAATTATTAAGAATTTAATAATTAATCAAAAAATATTTTTCACACTTAACTCTACTCATTTGCTCGGGTGGGGCCGGTATATGGCTCTTCACTATAGTTTTAAAACACATTAAATAGCTCAAATCTCGAGTTCCCACGATAAAGTTGGTTTTTCGAAAGGTTGCCATATGACGCTGTAAGAGCGAATAGAAGAGCACATTTAACGCCTAAAATGCTACCCCGCCGCTCGGACTTCATAGGTGGTTCATTGTTATTTATAGATGAAGTTTATAACTTAGAGGTGTCTTATCGTTTAATGAAGAATGGAGTATCACGAATGAACCTCTAGCGAAGATTTTTTTGATACAAAGACAGACAAAGTCCTCTTCAAATCCTCTATTTTTCAGCGATTATGGCACATCTGTCTGCAAAAATAGACTTTCAACTCCTAATGAGCACTTGTATCGCTTGTATTGCGAGAGCGTAGTTTGAAAACACATCGTCTACAACTAAAAATCTCTCATCGAGGTTTATGTGGAGGTATTTTCAATATATAGCTCGAGTGAGTGTAGGAAGAGCGCGCGTTCATCATTGCGCATAATGCGTTACTTACCCTAACAGTACCCGTATTCGAAAAAAACGTTTTTTTTTGCTCCTTCTAGACATTTGAGTAGTTATTCGATAGCTTAAGTTTCGAAAATTTGGAAAGATGAACTTCATTTTTTTGAAACGTTTCTGTATTCACTGTAACGGAGAAAAGAATATGTTATTTGACACTTGAGCATCTTTCGATGAACAACGCTTTTCTTCAAAAAATTCGGCCACTCCTCGATAACACTAATCTCAGTGAACTAACTTTAAATTCAAAATTCAAATTGATTAATTAAAATTATTAATTAATTAATTGATTAATTTAATCAATTAATTTCAAAAAATTTCAAGGACATTCTTATTATTGAGGGAGAGTTCTTAGTTCTACAGCTAAAAGAAACATTGAGCGTAATACTAGGCGCGCACCGGACGCCACATTAATTTGCGCTGCGCGGCCGACACGGCGCCGACGCGCAAAAACTGAATGGGCTTTTAGCTGTAAAGCACACTGAAAACGTCCTTCTCGAAAATCAAGCTTATCATTGAGATGTTGAGATTTGTGCTATCAAATAGTTATTGAAAATCTGAATGGAAACATCTGTCCAGTGAAAGATGCTTGAATGTGAAAGAAAAATTGTAGTTGTACGTGACACGGTGACAAGCGGTGAAATTTTAATCCACTATCATTCGCTGCACAGACAATGTTCATAAGAAGTATTTGAAGTTGTTCGAAAGTTATGTTTAAAACTGCATGCATCGGAGGTTTTTTGAGACACCCCTTTATAACTCTACAGCGTCCAGAAAAACAAAAAGTTTATTCTCACTCGCACTTCGCTTTCATTTTTACCACAAGTATAAATTGCTAGAAGAACGAAAAGCATGTCAGCGTGTAACAGAACTTTCCGTTGTGTCAAAATCACTCGTTTTTATTTAGAGCTTCTGTCGATGCGGTAAAAAAATCCTAAATAGGATAACAATAGCTGCTGCCTTTTACACGCATAATGCGATAGATCACTGTCGAGTTACGCCGTAGATTAGGCGACTGTCTTACTAACAAGTCGTTGCTGTGACTCTGCTTTCACATTTTACTCAGCTATGAACCTTTTCGGCAACTTTGCCTACCGGCTAGCTCACGGATCGCCGTTATTGGGGTCAGGCAGGAACGACCGATCGATTTGAAATATTGTTATTTCAATTTGGATCACCACCACATCGACAGCACGTTCAGTCAAACGTGATTCTGATGCTAAGAAAACTCTCTACACACACTGATAGTGCTTTTCGTGCTTCCAGCGATTCATACGCGTGATAAAATGATGAGGGCGCGAAAAGCAGCATGTGAAAGCGTAATTTTAATCTGTATGCTACGGCGAATATAAAAGGGTAATACTGAATAGTCCCGGACACACGCCATGGTTTTGTAGCTAGAGATGTGAAGAGTCCTAATGGAGTGCTAACCATTTCTAAGAAAGAGCCTGACCAGCGAACCAAGATCGACTTAAGAGAATTCGTCAAGCCGTCTAAACACATTAAATACCGAGTATTTTACTTCACCTTTTATAGTATAATACAGAAACTGCTTGAAAAATAAAACACACTCTTTGCATAGTTCTTGTTGAAATTCAAGCCTGCGAATAATTACTAAGAGTCTCGAAAAGGAATAAAAAAGTACTTTTTATTTGAATTTAGGTGCGGATGGGAGAAAAGCACCGAAAAATACGTCCGGAGATACCATTTCGGGCCAATAGTTTGCATAATGCCGATTTCCTAAGCTTGTAATTTATACCGGCTTCTTAAAAGCTTCCCTTATCGCTCCGACTTCCCATTCCACAGTCCATGACGCAACTTCACTTTTTCTCGCTTACATTAGCATAGGATTAATTGTGATTATCTACGAATGACGTGTAATAAACTTAGTTAATAGCGAGAGTTTATCGAGGCACTAGTATTTCGAATCGAGCATGCATTATCAGTTCATATCGGAAAATTACTCAGTGTTTTCAATTTTTGATTCACTTATAATCGCTCTATGGGTCTTCTGGCAAAAACCGATAGTAAGACCAAAAACTAGAGTTTGTTTTCATTATGATTATCCGCAACATACAATACATCAATACACTTGATTAATCGTCATAATTCGGCCTAATTCCGTATCAAACCAACGTCTTTCTCTATGAAAACCCATATGGTATCACTGAAAGTCTATATGATCGAAAAGAGGAAATCTTTTTTCTATCAAAGCCAGCGTGAGAATTCCAAGTAATTTCGGGATAAATGGAGGAGAAAATCCCTGATCAAAATAGCATAAATCGTAGTATTTACTTCTTGCGCGCATCTATTTCTATTAGCCGGTGTGGTCAAGGTTGGAATGGGAAATGATGGGTAGCTTCATGATTTTTACAGCTCGTTGTGATAACTGAATTCATCTCGCTGTCCTCTGTTCAATTGTCAGATAGAATGGTATACGATTGTAGGGCGATCGCGGGGGTGTGCTCTGAAGGCATCCAATGAGGAGTGTTAGAGAGTTTTAGTATATTCAGAACGCCCTACGCCAGAGCTTCTTCCAACGGGGTTTGGATATTATTCGAATTTTTCCCTCAACGTTTGGGAGTATAACTGAGTGCGACTGTTAACACTCCATTGCCAATTCGTGCAATCAAATTAACGTTCAAGGCTGTGATGATATTTTCTCACGAGCGCCTACTTCTGTCTCCTAGCTGTTGTAAGCTTCCTGAAGCGAAGGTTGGGGTGTTATTTCCCCTGGACGGACTGGGATCGTGATAGTATCTAGTCTCTCTTGTTTTTTGAGTTTCAACTAGAACCGTTTCCAAATGTTTTAAGTAAGCCTCGGAAATAGTCGTTTGTGATTTACGATTGCTAATTGGGACGGCATGGCACAGGATTTTATCGATTATTTGACTTCTTTTTTGAATAATGCAATCTGAAGCTGACCTGGATACCTCAATTGAGGCTGGCAGCTGGCGGTTCGTTTGCTTGTATGCCCGATGCAGCTACACTGCAAGCAATAGATCAGAGGACGAGTGGGCGAAGCTGTTTAGCAGGCAAATACAGTAGATATTGGCGAAAGAGCAGCAACTTGGCGGGGGGG